>CM053029.1:43976439-43980529 GCA_028564925.1 Lithobates sylvaticus
GTTTAGAGCTATAAAACAGCTTTTTAATTCACCTGTGTTTGGTTAATCAAGTGACTTTGTATACTAATATTTTAAGCGTTACTTATTTTGTTATTTTATCAGCATGACTAAGGACTAATGTCCAACCACCGTAGGCTGTGTTTAAAAGAGGAAATACGAATTTGCATGTCATCCTGAGTGCCGACCATCCCATTTCCTTATATCAGAGACTATGGTCAGCGCAGCCAAAATATGTCAGACAGCGGCTAGAACATGGCCCATAACAATCCAGGGATCAGTTCATGCAGAGACTTGGTAAGCACAGCACATATTGGTCTAGCAGCAGGCAGTGAACCTGGTCAAAAAACAGGCCAGGGTCATGTGCAGGCAGCAACAGAGGCATTTCGATAAACAGGCCAGGTCAGTTCAGATGGGCAGGTCAGAGGCATGCTTTAATGAATAGGTCAGGGTCAGTTCAGGCAAACAGGCAGAGGCATGATGTTGGAACTGCCCCGAACCACTAGAAATGGTTGCTATTTTTTGTTACTTACATATTTAACATTCCATTTCCCCCCCCCAGACCGTCCGCTAGGCCATGGGAAGATTCTTTGATGGCCGATACGCAACATATATTAAAACGTTTACTGCACATAGTTTTTATAGTGTGATTAGGACATTGCTAGAAACAGGAAATCCTATCACCCTACCACACTTTTAGAGGTTATCGCTATACAACATATCACTGCTACTTTGAATACACATGTATGCTAAAAGCCCATTCTCAAATTACCAGATCCGGTAGCCAACTGGAATCCTTTGCTTCTATCTGACTCCAGGAGCCCGGCCTGCTAGATAATTATTTAATGCTCCCTTAAATTCCCCATGTGTTTGCCTTGTTTTTATCTTCATTGAAAGCTATAGCCATGTCTTTTAGGCTGTTTCATTTCATAAACCTTTTTCCAAATTTTATTTATTTATATTTAAAAGGACAAAGAAACATGGAATACATCCTCCAAATGTAAACAACAAAATAACAGGAGGTACACCACCACTAGCGATATCCTTCTGCATGCAGGAGCCTGGCCCATGTCAACTCGTCGAGGGCCATCTATCTAGCAATCTCTACCATAAGGAGGGCGCTTGCGAAATTACCCAAGAACCAGAGGACCAGTGGTTCTCACATAAGGAACTGACCCTCAATGGAGAATATAAACATATGCCATCCCCAACCACACTTGTGAATGTTTTGTTTTGATTCCTTGCTGTGAGATTAAATCCCACCTCCATTTTTGTTTATGTCCTCCACTTTTTTAAACCACAAGCCAATTGTGGGGGTTTGCATGGAATTCCAGCATAGAGGGACACACGGGCAGGCGTCCAGTAGGTGTGCCAGTAGTTTGTGGGTCAGAGACTTCTGTACGTCTTACGTAAGATAATAGAGGCGTGGAGTAGTAAAAAAGCTGTGTCGTTCTGATGGGGTGGTCAGTAATCTTCTGTTACTGTATCTGGACTGTTTTCTAGGACTGCTCCAAAAGGGGCAGGTCCAAAAGAAATGAAGACTCGTTCCCCTGTCTCCCCTGACACTCTCCAACAGTGTGTCTGATGTTGAAGGAAGATCTTCTGCAATTTCACAGGGGTTATTGTACCACCTGGGGACTAATTTGTCTCCTGTATTCACCGTACAGATGAGGAATTTACGTAAATGAAGGATATTTTGTTTGGCGTGTCGTGGAGGTGCATTAAAGTCCTTTCCCAAGCCTCCCAGACATCTTAGTATGATGCCCATCTGGTGGCGTGATCAGTAGATGGTAGTCGTGGACAAGGTAAGGGCATGACTCCCTCATCTGAGCAATAAGTTTCATAGAGGTTAGGTTTGGTTGAAAGTTACTCAGGTGGGGCCGAGCTATAGAAAATGTTAGAGCTGAGAAGCCTTCTAAATACTAGCCAGAACTGGACCTCTGGGCACCTAAGTTTCGGTGTAAGTAGTCACCTACCACACCAAGAGAGTGGGAAGCTTGTGAAGAATCCAGCTGACCAACCGCTCAACCTAAGGCCAAAAGGTGGGGTATGTACATCCACAGGGAGAACGCTGGGGTACCTAGGATTGGGAGGAGTGGAGGATCACCATGACGTAAGATGGAGCGTGTAAAGAGGGATGCACAAATACACTGGTTGTTCCTATCAGAGGGTGATTTTTTACGTCCCAAGAATATAATATTATGGCACCACACCACGGCGCTCTGTTTAGGGGTATGTCACATTGGGCCTGTCCCGTCGGGTCCATATTATGTGTTCCTGTGGACGGTTCCAGTCAATCAGTCTGTTCAAGTGGGTGGCTTGATAATATTTGCAAAGGTCGGGTACTGCCAGACTTTTTTTGGCAGGTGAGCTACGTTTATAAATCTAGTCTTTTCAACTTTCAATCTGTTTTTATTGTGAAAAGTCAGAAACCAAACATAAAACTGGAATAATGTACAAAATTGCAATCGGAAAAGCCTCCTGCGGGTAGAAAAAACATTCCGCGACTACAATTACTGCATACAACAGAAAAAAACGTATCTGAGACTCAGTAGGTAGAAATCTGAACGTAAAGCCTCAAGAGATATATTAATCCTAACAATTGAACGAGAAATAAACTGTCGGGACCGCAAACAGGGAAAGAGGGGTTTCCCCCCTCCCGACACCCCTAACGGATCTGACTGTGTCAGAAGAGAAGGAAGACCCCTACAACCACCCGGTAGTACCCGAATTTGCTAAAACTGAGAGGTAAAGGATACAGGCTCACTGCCAGGAGCTAAATTTACTCTTAGAAAGTTGAATAAAAACATCATCCATTGCATCTTATGCTATAAGAGAGACAATAGAGAAAAAGGGAAAGGAAGAAGAGAAACCGAAAGGGGGGGAGAAAAAAGGACTACAAAAGGGCAGGGATGAGGGGTATGAAGGAAGGAATGGCCGGTCATACGGGGAAAAGGAATATATTGGGTTAAATGGTCAAGAGGAAGAGATCTCCAGCCCCGTTATGAGGGATAATCCCATATATCGACCCAAGGCTCCCAAAACCCTTTGGAATCTAGCTGAGGTATCCGTCAGATACGGGAAAGTTTTTCCGGGGACATGATCCAAGAAATCTTCCTTTTGACCCCCTGGAATGAGGGCATTCGGTTTTTTTCCAAGCAGTAGCAATTGAGATTTTAGCTCCTGGGAGCATGAGTGGATAACCTCTGAGCTTTTTTGTAGTTAGGGATTTGTGAATTTAATAAAGCAACCTCAGGAGATCTGGGTAAACGCAATCCGTTACCTTTTATATCATGATGAAGATTTTTCTCCAAAAAAGCGGGTCCTAGGACATTCCCACCAAATGTGAGCCCTAGAACCCAAATGCTGGGATCCCCTGAAGCACAGTGGGGGTTTGGAGACGGTAGATAGATGCCATTTGGTAGGGTGAGATACCATCTGGTCATTATTTAACACTGGCCTCCATAAGGGAATATTTTGAATGCCCTGAAAAGATTTGGTGAAAGCCGTTGCCAGGTCCCAACTGAGGTTGAATTTGAAATCTGCCTCCCAAGCATTCATGTAAGAGGATTTATCCGTTGGGTAAGTGAGGGCTGAGTATATACCGAAATGCCTCCCCCTGTTCCATAGCTTGTCCGCACCACAATTCATATCCTGTAAATTTGGGGGGAAAAAGGTTTTTTCCCTTTCCCTATTGAGTTAAGAAAATGGGGTATTTGATGGAAGCGAAATCTTTCAATGGGCAGGGGGATCCAATGTTTGGGGGGGAGTAGTGAAGGGAAGTGGGCCCTTGGAAGTAAAATAGTGCCCTATCCTGTATACCCCTTGTCAAGCCACCATTGAAAGGCTGAGAGTTCCAGAAATGGGAGGAAATCGGGTTATGGAAGAGGGGTGCTAGAGGCGACCCGCGGAAAACCAATGTCGTAGTAGCGAAGGGGATCCCAGAGAGAACACAAGGGACAAAGTGGGAGAGAGGATAGGGCCTAGTTTTGGGGGGCACCAAAGTAAGAAATCTAAAGTGAACGTGGGGGTGGGCCCGAAAGTTCTATTGCTATCCAAACCGGTTTTTCGTATCTGGAATATATTGTGTGGG